>WOUA01000055.1:193079-231785 GCA_021397985.1 Sporothrix dimorphospora
AAACGACAAGACTGTGAAGATCTGGGATGCTACGTCTGGCGTATGCCGTCAGACACTCGAGGGCCATAACGGCTCTGTCACGTCGGTAACCTTCTCGGCCGACGGTAATTATGTCTCCTCGGCATCCCGCGACAAAACTGTGAAGATCTGGGATGCTACGTCCGGCGCATGCCGCCAGACCATTAATACAGGCATTTCGATGTCGGATAGTTTATCATTCGATTCTACCGTCTCCTACCTCCTTACGAAATATGGTCGTATTAAAGTAGAACCCTCACTTGACCTTTTAGCAATTACTCCGGAGGCTGCATATGGCGCCACCGCCTCTGATGCTCCTGTCGGAGGTGAGGGCTTGCAGGATCGAAAGTGGTATGGTTACGGCCTGAGCCCGGATAGATCGTGGATCACCTACAATGGCCAAAATGTACTCTGGTTACCACCAGAATATCGTGCTTTGAGGTCAAATGTATTAGGACGGATGGTATGCATCGGCTGCCCATCGGGTCGAGTTTTAGTTTTCAGTTTTTCGCCAAATCGCATAGGTGTAGGGCCGCTGTGAACGGGCACGAGGCCATTGTCAAGCTGTTACAAACTTTGGTTACATAGAGAGAGGTAGAAGTTTCAAATCATTCTTCCTTTCTATTTCTAATATCTTTGCAAAAGAGGGGTCTAGGGGAATACTTTCCTATACGAGGTATATACAGAAAACTTTGCCTTTTAGTCTGGAATAATCGATGGATTAATGTTACTAATTCACTCCATTTGCTGTATCCCCTTAGTGCCTAGGACGGGTATACGGAGTATGTACACGTAAAGAATACGGAGGCGAAGAGCGAGCCGTTGTGTTCAAGTAGGATGGGCGTAGCAGACCCGATGTCCCACGATCACCGGATTTTGCAACAAGCACAGGCATGGTGCAAAGCAGCAAATGCAGTCGAACACACGGCCAATACCACCAGCAACGCGACTTGAGAGTTTTTGTTCTTTGAACTATGCAAAAACGCTGGTATGATGACAACCGTTGACCCGCCGCCCACGTCCTATCTATTTCCAATTTTTCCAAAAATTCTATTCCAATATTATCAACGGCCGGGACGAGAAGAGCGCAAAAACAAAGAGCAAAAAACCACCTCGCAAAAGGCTTTCTACAGCTTGCTGGACGCACCCGCCGTCAACCCTCCCGTCGTCAGGGGCTGCTCGCTGACCCACATGCCCTCGCAGGTGGAGCACACGGCGCCCGTGCCGTCGCGGATCTCGATGTCGAAAAACAGCTTGCGGCCGTCGATGCGGTTCAGCGTGGTCGTCGAGATGACGGTGCTGGGCGTCGACACGGGCCGCTTGAACTTGACGTTCATAAACGCCGTCAGGATGCGCCCGCCCGTGCCCATGTCGACGACGCCGGGCGCGCGCGTCCATTTTTGCCCCCTCTCGTCGGCCTCGGCGTCTTTGGTGGCCTGGACCTGGTAGTTGATGTAGATGAACGTGCCCATGGACTCGTCCATGATGGCGCCCAGGAACCCGCCGTGGGCGTAACCGGTGAACCCGCGAACGTGGTCGCGGAGGTCCCACAAGACCGACACGGAGACAAGGGGAAACCGGAAGCCCTGGCCGGTGCCGAGGCTGGCATCGCCGGGTGGCACGGGCGGCGGGGGCACGCCGGGGGCATCATAGTCCTGGTAAACGACGAGGATGTGGGGGACGGCACCGTCGTTGTTGAGGGCGGTATGAAAAAGCTCGTCCTGGGACAAGATGCGGCCGGACATGTCCTTGGAGCGGTCGATGCGGGAACTGGGCATGAGGCACTTGGTTCCGGGCGCGTCCAGCAGCTTGGCGCACCATGCCTGCTGCCGGAAGTGGTCGACGGCGTCCTGGACGGACTGGCTCTGCGGCATGGTGGAGGCGGGGGAGACGGGTTGGGTGTACAAGTAGGTGTTGAGGTGAGAAGGAGGATGAGATATGACGACAGGGCGAATTAATATAAAGGTTTCCTTTCCCTTTAATAAGTGTAAAATAGATCTGTGAGTAAATCTGAAGGCACGACGATTGGACGAGAAGAGAAGCAAACGAGAAGAAGAGAATGATTCGTTCCTTTTTATGACGGTATATGTTGAGAGTTGAAAACGAAAGATTCCCAAAAAAGAGCACGCGAAAGATGTTCCATTGCGAATGGAGAACACATGAAAGAGTGTAAAAATAGAGAGAAGCTACAGCTCCAACAGGTTAAAAAACAATAACTGGCATGTCGTCGATGCTGCACCCACCGGCGGGCGGATCGACGAGACCACATGCGCCCGAGCTGCAACGCACGCACAAGCCCAAGACACTACGACGTGCGGCACACTTCCGGCGCACAAGGACAATCCTTCCCTCTTCTTTCCCAATCACACAATCGAAGGGCGATGGTCTCTAGGGGAGGGCGGGACACAGGACCAAAGGGCACACAATCAAGGGAGCGTCAAAAGGGAAAGATATGAGCTTAAGAAAGGAGCCTTGGGGAAACAAGCAAGAAAAGTGGACCCTTGCCTCGGCAGAGCCGTTTAGTAAACGCTGCTGGCCCACCCCGTAGGCTGGCGGAAGAGGGAAAAGGGCCCCACGGACAGGTCCCAAGGTCCCAAGCCGGCAGGGTGCCTGGGGGGCAAGGCCAGCATCACAGAACCAGGCGAGGCGAATCTACGGCGGAGGAGAAAGAGAAATAGGGTTGGAATACAAACTGGGGAAGCATGGGGTGCGACGGTATGTGCAAGGGGTACGATACACAGAATACGGGGTAACAGAAGGAGGGGAATGGAAAGAAAGCCTACCTTGTTCGACGGAAGGTATTACGGAGTACGGGATACAACAAATAAAACAAGATGCAAAATGCGGAGTGGTTCTGACAGATTTCAACCGCCAACAGCCAAGCCAACGGTCAGGGCCAACAGACGCCAGGGCAAACGAGCGCGAGCACGAGCAAACTACAAGATAAAGGGTCAAAAGAAGGTACGAGGTACGAAATACACCGGATGCTCGCTCAAATGCAACCTCCGTACTCCGTGATCCGCCACCGGCTTGTATGTACGCCGTCCTTTCGGTCGTCGGATCTACTGTTGCAACCTGCTTACGCTGTTGTCCCATCCCGGCGGTCAGCTTCAGCCTTACCCCAAACCAAACCGGGGAATAACAGGCGGCTGTTCTGGACTGTGTATGTAAGCACTTGTCGGATCAACGGTGCTAGGAAAACACCGAGAGCAAAAGAGTGCGAGCGAAGAAAATAGAAAAGCACGAACAACTGTCTCCAACGGAGAGATGCGAGTACGAAGATACTCCGTATGAACTAAGTGCATCTACCGTCAAGCAAGAGCGTCAAAAGATGAGCAGATGCTACCACCTTCCCCGCAAAGAGCGTATCTGTGCTTGTGAAGGTCGAAGAGATGATGCTCACAGGGATCTTCCCAGCAGAGATCCGACCGAACAAAGAAGACGAGATGCGGGATGGCTGCACGGATAGGGTCAGCGCACTAAAATGGGATGAGGCGAATCGCGGAATCAGAACGACGGAAATATCTTACACAAAGAGGAGAGCCGAAAGAACGATGCGATGAGAACCCACGTTCCTGGATCTTGCCGCAGAGCCTCGTGTCGCTTGCCTCATATGGGGTCGAGATGCGAGTGGTAGTTGTACGGCTGGCTGCTCGTGACAGCTGACATGCAGGACTGGTCGCCGTAGGAGCCTTGTCACATGCTTCGTCCTATTTTCCCACCCAAACGGAGGCAAATCGGAACTGGCCGTTTGTTCATCACAGCGTGTGTTCTGTGGTTGCTGTGTGCCCTCCAACCAGCATTGCCCATTGCCCACTGTTGTGGTGGACTGGTGGTTCGGTTTTGCCCTGGAATTCCCGACCGCTTGTTCACTGTGTCCGGCTCCATTCCAACGGTCACACCCTACATCGAAGAGGCCTACAGCGCCTGTACAGAATAGGGTCATCAAATCTCGAATTTTCCAAAATCACACCACACCACTCGTAAAGCCCGCCTGGCCAATGAGTGCCCAGCTCCGTCCACCGCACCGTGTAAGTCTGTACTGTCGTAAGTCGGAGCGGGCGCCTCCACTTTTCGTCTGCCCAACACCACGCAACCGCCAGACGAAACCGGGTGACATATCGAACTATTGCTCACTGTTCCTGCCCACTGCCAGTAGCTGGGCCACGCTGGCCGACATAGTTAACACTGCGAACCTCACAGGCAAAACATGCCATTTGCGGCGGGAATCCTACGATGGTGACGATGTCCTCGTGCCGTTGGAGGCAGGCTGTCGACCGGCGCAAGGCGTGTTCCCTCACTCGTTTTGCACGATGACCACGAAAATGGTCGGAATTGCAAAAGGTCTGGAAATAGACTCGCTGGTCAAACGGACGAAGGGTGGGACGTACAATATAAAAGGGAGGCAGTCGTGATGCCTTTTGAGAGGGCCAGCCGTGCTACTCGATTCACCAGCACCCCGAGCTTTACACGTCCTTTCCACAGACATCGTTCCATTTTTGGACAAGCATTTCGCAATCAATACAAATCACCTCCACGTTTGGACACAAAGTTTCTGCACGACCCGGTACACGGCACACAGCATCCAAACAAGCCTTGTTGCATCACCAACATCACACACTACCACCACACACCACCACACACACACTCACATCCATCATGTCGACCACCGTTGCCTCCAAGTATGTACCCGTGCCCTACGCTGTTATATGATATAACCCCGCTAACAGACACAGAGCCCTCGGCTCCGTCGTCTCCCTGGGCGCCGCCTCGGCCGTCGCCGTCTACGTCTACGGCCAGCTGCACACCGAGTCCAAGACCATGGACCGCTTCTTTGCCGCCTACCACACCCCCGAGAGCGAGGCCTCCCGCCAGCGCGTCTTTGACGGTGCCATCGAGGATCCGCGGAAAAACCTGCTCAACTTTTTGAGCTGGAGGAAGTGAGCGGCCGGTGGCGCAGACATAAAGAAACGAGAAAGAGAAAGAAGAGGGGAAAGAGAGGAGGCACACTGGACACTAGACTCTAGGGCATAAGGAGCATATTTTTGAGGAGTATCGGTGGTTTGTTGGTTTTGTTGGTTTTGTTGTGTTTTTTTTCTTTTTTTTACGACCGCTTTGTCCTTTTGTTTACTTCTTTGTTACATCTTTATCAGCATCACCATGCCTGCGACCATTGTCTAATCGACATGCCCAGGAAACAGCATTCAGCATATTTTATTATCTTAAACACGAACAACGAAAATGCAACTACAAGTAAGATACGAGTAAGATAACACTACTAGAGGATATTTCGCTTCTAGAGAGTAAACAAAGCCACCTCATTTACGTCGTACGTTATGAATAGTTCCCCTTGCCCCTTTATCGTGCCATCCCGATTTCTTTTCAGCTACACCTGTTTTGTCCACCAGGAGTCTGCATCCAGTCTAGCCCTGGAATACAGAAGGATTCTGCAGCGAACAGAATACACAATTGTCCAATTTGCGATAACCCGCCGGCAATGGCGATGTGGGCGCCTTGGCAATGCCCAAATTGTACATATGGCCACCCGAAAGAGGGCAAAAAGGCAATGTCAATAAGCAGCCCGCTCAGAAAGTACAGCGTGTCTTACGCGGAGCACTTGGGAGGATGGTGATTTCACTTCTTTTTCTTTGCCAACCCCGAAACATCATTGATGTTTTTGTCGATTTGTCGCACTTTTATTGCCTGGAGATTTTTGGGTGTTTGTCGACACCGCCCATTCCAAGGCTGACCTTGTGTTCTGTACTTTCCTTTTTCGATACTTTCTTTTTTTCCAACCATTGTTTCTTCTTTATTTACTCTCAACTCCCTGCTTCCCCCTGCCTCCTTGTCTCGGAGAAAGACAGAAAGCTTTTCCATCTGCGGCTGGGAATCCGCATGTTCGGATTTCTAGACAGCCAGCCCAGCCCGTCTCTGTGACAGAAAATACGAGAGAGCCCCGGCGGCGACTGGCTGTGCACAACAAATAGACGCCCTGCCGAGCAAGGTCCAAGATCCAGGGAGGCACAAACAGACTCCGAGAGAGACGGGATCAACCCCCAAACAAAACAAAACACAGCGCCCGGGAGCTGTGTAGTATCTTACCGTGCACTTGTAGCGTATCCCGTATCCCCGTACTTTGTAAGCCCCCCCCCCGGTGCCCGTGCGGAGGGAACACGAAAACTCAAAAAATAAGGTCGTCCAGCCCGTCGTTGCACCGACCAGGGGGGGTCAGACAAAGACTCTTGGGGACAGGAGCTCGGAGAAACAACGGAAGCGACCAGACTTTTTCAGCTGCGTCCAAGCATATGGTACTTTCCTGCGACGAGGCCCGCCTTGCTGCAGATACGAAGAGACGCTCAATCAAGGGGAGGCGAAGAAGGAGAGAAGACGAAACGAAACAAAAAAAGAGGTACTTCAGAAGAAGAACCAGAGCGAATGAGCGCAAGCGAGACAAGACAAGACAAGACAAACTACAGAGCTCAACTTGTTTTACCAGACGAGCAGTTTCCGGCGTCTTTCCACCATCTTTCATCTTCCATCTTCCTTCTTCATCGCTTTTCGCTCTACTTGATGCATGCACTCTCTCTGACGCATGCACTCTGCAGGAGACGAAAGAGGCATGCGATGGGGGGTTGCGGCGAGGTCTGGACTGGCCAACGGGACGAGGCTGGACCACTTGGACTGGGCCAACTGGGCCAATGCGGTTGAGCCGTGCCTCACCACAACAACAGACACCTCTCATCCTGCCAAACGACAAGGGCGCACACGCTTTGCCAAGACGCACTGCGTCGGTGCAACACGATTGGTTGCGGTGAACCTTCAAGAGAAGAGGCTGTGGAGAAGTTCTGCGGCGAGAGGGAGGCGAAAAAGGGGGGTTCTGCAGAGAGAAGGAGAAAGGAAGGCTGGCAGGCTCGTTGCACTTTTGTCATGCATTTCTCTTTCGCTCGCGGGCTGTGTTGGGAGGCAAGCCACCGGAGCGAAACAAGAGGACGACAAAGGACGACAGAGGACGACGAAAAGACAACAACAAAAAAAAAAAAAAAAAAAAAAAAAAAAGACTCCGCATACGAGGAAGCAGAAAAGACGAAAAGATCGCAAACATGAAACAGTGGCGGGCATGTTTTCAGTTGAGGAAGAGGGACGAAGGACAAACAAACAAAATAAGTAAAGCATGGCAACAACGGAGACAAGAGTTGGACAATTGGAATAACGATGGGCAACAGAGAGAAAACCGGGCAGAGCAAGATGTAAAAGAAGGGCGATGATCTCCAGCATGTACGGAGTATGTAAGATACTTGTACAGGGCCCCCTGCTGCCCTTCATCAACACAAGTGAAAAAAGACCCCTGGCTGAAGATAAAGCCCGAAAGACCGGATGAGACACACTGATGCAAAAGGCAAGACCCGTACGGAGTATTGTGAACAGCAGTGCATTTTGTGCATGGCTCATCGTCAACAACGTGCAAATCGATACGCCGGTAAGTGCATGCTGTTCTTCAGAGGCATGCCCATGAGGCAATCACCATCTTGTAAAAAGTGGGCAAGAGGGGAGATGGGCCCTGACGATCATCACGTCTGGCGCCAGGGGCATTCGAGGGGAAAAGGACGCTCGTTCCTGCCGTTCCTTCCTGCTGTTCCTGTCGTTCCTTGTCTGTTCAGCGCCTGCCACGCCTGCCCTGTGCCCAGCCCTGTTCTTGCCCATCTTTCTTTCTCTTATCTTTTGCCTCTCTCGCGCCCTCGCTCTTTCTGCTTTCGGAGGGGTCATCAGCGGGAGCAGCAGAAAAGCACAGGCCAGGGCCCGCTCTTCCCAATCCCCCCTCTGTTTTACCCCTGACGTCTGTCCAAGAAGACCATGAAAAGGGCAAGAGCGCTGGAGTGTTCTCTCATGCCCCTTGCACTTTCCCAATCGTAATAGACTTCTTTCCACCATTGTGTCATTTCATTGCACACGCTGACAGGGGCAGAATGGCCAGAAATGGACAGAAATGGCCCATCCTTTCCTCATTCTCGCACCTCACTCTCTCTGTCGCTCTCTGCCACTCTCTGTTATCGACCGAGTCAGTCGTTGCGAGCAGGGGTGGTGCAGCAAGCAGCGGAGAACGTCGCAGTGGGAGAGGAGCTTCCCCTGTGAGCTCGCAAGCTTCTGGCAGCAGTGCTGGGGCAGCAGGCGAGCTGGGGCCAGCATGTGCTGCTGGCGATGACCAGGGGGAAGGGCTGCTTCATTTAAGCAGTTGCCCTTTTGGGCCTTTTCGGTCTTCTTTCCCTGGTCTTTCCCGGTCTTTCCCTCTTGCTGGCGGCAAACACGGGATAAAAGGCAGTCACCGCTCTCCGAAGCTTGGTCGTGCTTGCCCCCCTGTGGTCCCCGACCGCCCCCCGTGCTCACAGATACTCTGAAGAGAGGACGGGCTGAAGAAGGTTATCTTTCAGTCCGACCAGGACCAGGCGTCTTATTGCAGGGGTGGTATTACCTGTCACCCCCATTCTACTCCGTACCGCACGGAAGCTGTTTGGTGGAGGCCAGTGGAGGGCACTATCGTGAATGACGACAATGGCATCGTCGCCGCCCTTTCTCTTCCAATCTTTAATATCCCCCATCAATTAAGATTGAGAGCGGCAAAAAAGCACTTTATCCCCCAGCGACATTTTATCATCGAATTCTCGACCATCAACGTTGGCCATGCTTTTTCTCTGGTGTCTCCCTCCTCTTTTTCCTCTTTGAGCAGCTCTCCATCTCGGACAATTGCACGTCTTTTCCCCCTTCTTGAGATTCTTCAATCTATCTGGGGGCCCCTGCTAGCAGCTCTTGTCGTCGTCATCTCCTTTTCTCTCCGGCCGCTTTTTCTGTTGAGCGACATCTATCATCTTTTGTCATTTGTCATTTTCTCATTTTCTGGTCTCCCTTTCTGGTTTGGGGACACCGTCATCTTTTGGCAGCAATATCTGACGGACAGCCAGCTTCATGCTCATCCTCCAGCGATACCGTTGCATTTTCGGCGAGACAAGCCCATCTAGCATTTTAACTGCTCAGTAAAATGCAGGCCGCGTTCTGGACCGGGTCAAGTCCTTCTCGCTTGAGAGAACAGCATGAGGTCCTGCGTCGTGCACTTTGCAATTCTCCCTTTCTTTCCCGCTCTTAACCACGCACAAGGAGGTGCGATATCGACAAGAGTGTTTTGCCCATGAATTAAGGACTGCGAGACTGCCACACACATTCACCGGCCATTCCGCCCCTCCCGTCTCTCTCTTTTGAGTTGCTCCCTCCTCAGTGGGGGACGTTGGCGCCCATGCGGGTTGTATTGGGCCTGACCACGTTTTTTTGTCCTATGTTGCCCGCCCCTATTTTTACTTCTTTCTTTGAGCTTCGTTCTTCTCGTCGTAGCTTCTACCATTTTCTCGTATTCTCCAATCCCCTCACTTTCTGTCTGTCTTGCCGTTTGTCTGTCTCTCGTCTGGTTTCTTTGTCTCTGTCAATCCTTCGCCTCTTGAAATCGCCCTCCTTCCCTTTCAAGATCCTGCATGTCCGCTGATCTCTTTTCTTCAGTCTCCGTACGAAATAGCAGCTGCAGGGAGGAGACTGAAAGAGGCAAAAAGGACAGGGGACAGGACCTGGATAGCTCAGGGCAGCTGCAGCACTGAAACGAAAGAAAAAAAAAAGACGAACAGAACAAAGTCAGGGCTGCCAATAAAAGACAGACGACCGCCAGCCAACCCAGGCTCTTGGCACCAGCCAGGTCCACAAGTAAATGGAGGAAACATGGGAAGCACAGGAGCACAAGAAGACGAAAGGGACTGGACGGGAGGAACAAACAGACGCCCAGCCGCCCAGCTCCCCCAAGCCGATAGCCGTTGCTTGTTTTCCAGTTGATCCTCTCTCTTTCTCTTGGATCTATCTCTTGGCCTTGATTTTCGACCTTGGCCCTCTCGGCCCTCCTTCTGCTCACCAGGGCCGATCCGAATAACATACGAACGCCTTCTCCCTCCGTGTCCTCTATTTTTGTTTACCGATTGCGGCGTTATTGCACTTTGCATTTTGCGAGATTTAGAATATCGTAGCTTTCACTTTCATGGGCCCCTTTCCCCTCTTTCAACCTCCCTTCCATGGCATCCGAGCGGTTTCCTTTTCTTTGTCTTTGGTCCCCGCCCCCTCCCTTACGTTGCCTCTACTCGCATGTATCCCGTATTTTTTATTCCTACTGGGTACATCGTATTTCTGGCCCTGGGCCCCATAGCCCGGACCTTCGTGCCCTTTGCTCGCGCCCTCCGCATTCCAGCCGGCGCTCCCCAGAGCCCTCTCATTCGCTGCATGGCTGCTTGTTCGACCTGCAGATGCACGACTGCACTCCCCTTTCTTAGGCCTTTCCACTCCACTTGTTTTGTGCCTCTTTGCTGTCCTTTGAGAGAGTGTATTCTCCTCTGGCTCACTTTCTTGTCTGTCTTGCCCGTCTCTCTCGCCCTCTGCTACAGGTTTATCCACTCGGCGCCCTGCAGTGCATTGCAGCTTTCATTGGGTTTGCGCTCTTCTTTTCGTGTGTCGTTTCTTTTCTTCTCTTTCAATGTTCAAGTTGTCTCCCTTTTCGTCTTTGAAACCGCCGCTTTCTTTTTGTTGACTACCATCTCCATAGTTTTCGTGGCGTTTCTCTCCTTTTCCGACCTGTACTTTCCTGTCCTTGTTTTTCTTGGCTCGCTTCTCCTCTCTTTCTGTTGTTAGCTCTGCTGTGCCCTTGTTCGTCTTCTTCCAGCTAGCCTCGGAGGCCAGACAACCCACCCCGTTTTTCCTTTTGGTTTCTCTTTTTCAATCTAGAACCCGTCGAGTCACCACACACCAAGGGCCTGCAAAACATGCGGCCGTGGCGGCTTACAGGAGCTTCTTCCAGTCCAGTGCCATTGAGTGGCCGACTCGCTCTCTCTTGTGGTCTAGCTCCTGCGTAAGCGCACCCAGAGAAAAAAGGGGGCGTTGTCTGTGTGGAGAGAGGCTGTCTACTGTCTCTTGCTGTGTCTCTCCGAGAGAGTCTGTCGGGCCTGTCGTCTCCCTGGACTCCGTCCACCCTATCTCTTTGGCTTCTCTCTCTGCCTCTCCGACTCTCCCTGCTATTCTCAACTCTCTCTAGCTCTTGGCCGCACCGGCTCCTCATGCAGATCCTCGTTTCTTTTTCCTTTCTGCACTCCTCGTCACAGGTGTCTTTTTTAGCAGCTGTTTTATTTTTAAGCCATCAAAGGGGGCACCGTAAAGTAGAGTGAGATGCAGGAGAGTCGTCTCCTGCCGCGAAAAAGGCGCTACAAGGCTCTTAGATACCACAGTAAGCTCTCCAACCACCACTTCATGTTCTTGCTTGTATGTATCGGAGGAGACACAGACACAACCCACACCACCCCTACCACACCACTCCACCTCCATTCCTCCCCTTGTCTCTCTACTCGTCTCTTTTCCTCCTTTCAGTCTTAATCCTCCCCTCCTCCTCTCTTCTTCGATTTCCGCCACCACACACAAACCTCATTTTTGTTTTCCCTCTCTTTTCCTTTTTCTCTTTTCCCCTCCTTTTCCTCTTCCCTCTTCCACTCTTTTCCTCCTCTCCCTCTTCCACAACCTCTGCAACCGTTGACGTTGTGGAACAAAACAACACACCTCACACCTCGAACCGAAAACACGAAATAGGAGCAGTAATACCTCATTAGATAATCCGCCAGTTCTGCTTGTTTGCTTTCGTCTTTATTTTTGCTGTCTTTCTTGGCTTTTCGTTTTCCGGGTTTTCATTTTCTGTTTTTCATTCAATTTTTGTTTCTTTCCTTTCCGTCTTTCAATGCCGAGCCTGAGCGTCTGGAACCCTCAGCAACAATAACAATAACGATAAACCTCTTTCCCGGATCCGCCTACAGCTACAGCCTGTTCTCGTGCAGCTTGCATCCTTCAGCTTATTCTCACCACATTCGATCTCGAACCTCTTTCCAACAAACGGCACAGCAAGTCTCCTTCAGTGGACGCACTTGCACACCACACACGATCGAAAACGGCGCAACTACAGTTCTCAGGCTTGTAGCAGAGAGAGAGAAAGGCGAAGGGAGCGGCCCGATAACACAACTGTCCACCCATCATGCTGGGCAGCGCAGTCCTGCTGCCATTGATCCTATGGATAACGACAGTACACGCCTTCTTCCCCTGGTTCCCACCATCCGTCTGCGCCGAAGACAATGAGATCTGCAAAGCCCAGCTCTCGTCCGACCTTGTGTCCGATGCCACACAAGAAGAGCGCCGGTCTCTTCCGGTGAAGGCCGCCGACGGCCTGACCTTTAAGATTGGCCGGAGGACGGCAGCACACCACCGGGTAGGTCTTTCCTTTTTTGCCAACTGGGCCCTCCGCTCCTTCCTTCCCCTACTAACGCTCCTTCCAGATCGAGAGACGTGAGCCGCTCAGGGCCAGAGTCGAACGCACAGCCCACCGCCTTGCCAGCAAGTATGCGCCTGCCGTGGAGCATGCTGTGAAAGCTCGCACACCGACGACGACAACCAACGAGGACCACCCAGTGAAGCGCGCCAACAACTTCGCCGTCGTCACCGCCGCCACCCCGACCGCCTCCGATGCCGTCGGCATCTACCAGGACGGCACCGACTTTTCCTACTTTATCAAGACCGAGTTCGGCTCCGCCGAAACGCCGCTGCTCATGCTGCTCGACACCGGCGCCGGTACCACCTGGGTCATGGGTTCCAACTGCCAGTCCTCCGCCTGCACCATGCACAACTCCTTTGGCGCCGCCGACTCAAGGACGCTGCAGACGTCCAGCGAGACCTTTTCGATTGCCTACGGCTCGGGCACCGTCGCCGGCAACCTGGCCAGCGACACTGTCACCATCACGCCCGCTCTCAGCCTGACCATGTCTTTTGGCATCGCCAACACCACCTCCGACGACTTTACGCATTTCCCCTTTGACGGCATCCTGGGCCTTAGTCTGAGCGAGGGCGTCACCGACAACTTTTGGAAGACGGTCCAGACCGCCAAGAAGTTGACGGCCAACATTTTCGGTGTGGCCCTCTGGCGCGAGGTCGACGGCGGCACCAACACCGGCGAGATCATCTTTGGGGCCACCGACCCGGCCAAGTACACCGGCAGCCTGTCCTACACCTCCGTGTCCTCGTCCGCCGGCGGCGACTGGGCCATTCCCATGGACGACATGGGCTACAACGGCGGCAAGGCCGGCATCACCGGCCGCCTCGCCTACATCGACACCGGTACCACCTACGTGTTTGGCCCCGCCGCCGACGTTGCCGCCCTGCACAAGCAGATTCCCGGCGCCGTCAGCGCCGACGGTGGCGTCACCTTCACCGTGCCGTGCACCAGCAACCAGCCCTTGACCGTTTACTTTTCAGGCGTCGCCTACAGCATTTCGAGTAAGGACTGGCTGTCGGCTGCATCCGACGACAGCGGCAACTGCACGAGCAACATTTACGGACATGCCGTCGTCGCCAATGCCTGGCTGCTGGGCGACCTGTTTATCAAGAACGTCTATGCCGTCTTTGACGTCGACCAGAGCCGCATCGGCTTTGCCACGCAGGCCATCAACTCACCCGCCTCCGTTGTGTCCTCGTCGGGCAGCACGGCCACCCAGACCGCGCCGTCCTCGAGCGGCAGCGGCAGCAGCAGCAACACCTCGGGCGGCTCATCGTCGTCAGGTGGTAGTTCGGGCGTCGCCTCGGGCGTGCCGGCCACCACGACGCCCTCGTCGTCTTCGTCTTCCTCCTCGGGCGGTGGCAGCGCATCGCTGCCGGGCCTGAGCGGCCACGAAACCGCAGGCACGGCCGTTGCCGAGTCCTCGGGCACAGCCGCGCCCAAGTCGACGGCCGTGACGTCGCCCGCCGACCACATCGAGGGTGGTGGTGTCTACATCTCCGTCGTCTGCATCGTGGCCGCCATTGCCATGGCCGTGTAATACCACAAACCATCACCCCCCACCTTACACCTTACACCTTACACACCTCCCACCGCATTTACAGCATTTCATTTTTCATGGGTTTTTTTCTTGGAAAGCCTTCGGAAGCATCGACTCAGCATCTTCTTTCTTGTCCAAAAAAGCTTCATACACGGCATATTTACAGCATTTTTACATGTGCACATACATACACTCGTCGTTTCTCATTCGACATTCGCATGCGAGCTTTTGCTTTTTCTCGCAATCGACCACTACTACTACCACGTTTTCCTCAATTTTTTTTGGATGTATTTCCTTATCTTTGTTTTTCTTTTGCAATCTTTCTCTGTACGGCTGGTATATACAGGGCCGCCACATGATTTTCCTTTTTGTTTACTGTCTTATTGTTCCTTATTATCATTTTTTCTTGGCTGGATTAGGAAATCACTAGCAGACCCCTGTTCTCTGTTTGACATCCTCTCTCTGGAGAGTACGAGGACGAAAACGAGAGAAAATACCAACTAATAGATACCCCGGGATGGTGGAGGTTGTGGGCGGAAGAAAGTTCCACGACGGAAGTCGGAAACGCTCAAAAATGAGGGAAGAGATTCGAAGCTGGGCCTCGCCATCGTTTTTTTTGTTTTCTTTTTTTTCGCCTCGAAAGAGCAGAAAAGAAAAACAACATGTACTACTATTATTTTAATTGTAACAATATATAAACAAGACCGCCTTCTTTTCAGCAAAGCGTCTTGCAACTTTCAACATTAAAAAATGGCCCACCAAGCAAAATGAGTAGATGTGAATGTGAAATGAGCAATGTAATAACCGGCAACCCTTTGTTGTTAATGGAATGTGTTGTCTCACAACAAGGCTAGCATCACCACAGTGAATAGTGAACATAGGTCTCACACTAGGAAATTGCTGCTTTTTGAAGCCTTGTAAACCAATCCATTCCCAAAAGCGTATTTATATGATTTAGAAAAGAGAAAGCTATAAATACATTTGAGAGAAGAAACATAGGAGACGTAAGTCCCTTGAAAAGTCAACAAGACGAATACAACCAAGACAAAGATAAGGGAAGGACGGGTAAACAAAATTAAAGAACAAGACAAGACAAACTCCTGGCCCCATGCTTCTTCTTTATCTTCTCACATCGGCGGTTTCTCTCCAAAGGAGGGAAAGGGCACGCCTGAAGTCCATCAAATAGTGTCGGCTCTCACACCATCTTTTAATGAAAAATAAAAACGTAAACAAAGTAAAAGTGACATCAGATAAAATCACGAGTCCCTCTATACCATGGAACATTGAGGCTATCACCTCTCCATTTTTGTGTGTACGCGTGCTTTGAAGTAACTATGCCTTTTCGGACTTTTCGGACGGTGGTGCCTCAGACGGCTTCTTTTCCGGTGATGTGGCGTCCGGCGGCTTCGTCTCCGGTAATTTTGTGCCCGACGGTTTGGTGTTAATCAGCGCAGCCAACAACGGATCATCCGCCGCTACGGCCGACGAGGCAGTCTCGTTGACGCTCTCTTCCAGGAAGGCTTTAAACATGCTGCTGAGGGATTTGCTGCCAGTACCAGTACTCGACGATGACGTAGACTCCAAGAGGAACTCGGTGTTCAAGGACGGTGTGCTCGGTGTCCGCCCAAACGGCGACGAGGGCAGCCGCAGCGAGCTGCTCGCTGTGCCCGGCCGGGCGAGGCCGGCCTTTTCCTTTTGCTCGTCGGTCCACTGGAGCATGCCTGCAATGACCTGCAGCACCTGGAACTTCTTGGGATCAGACCGGTCCAGCTGCAAGAACTGGATCATAAGGTTGGTCACCACTTGCCTGGAAATAAAAATACCATTGTCAGCAAACATAATACAAGAGGACGGGGTAAAAACAAGGGAAGGTGATAAAACATACTTGTCCACAGCTTCTTCCGGCTTCATCTTTTTGATGAAGCGGAGAGCCCTGACGAGGTGGTCGTGGAGACTAATCGTCTCGTGCCGTAGCTTGCCAAGAGCAGCGGTCTTTTCCCTCAACTCGACCTCCATGGTGGATGTGCGCTCTACCACTTTCTGGAGCGTCTCGGCCTCCTCTTTGGCCGTTTCGGCGGCTCTCTCGGCCTTTTGAGCGCGCGCCTCGGCCGCCTCGAGTTTGGCCTCCGATTCCTGGACCATCTCGCGCAGCTCATGCCTGCGTGCGTTTTGGAGATCATCCAAGGAGCGCTGCAGGCCGTCGACGGCATCGGCCTGCGTATCGCGATCGGCGGCGGCCCGCTGGTACTGCTCACGCAGCATCTGGACCTGTTCTTCCAGATCATATACCTTGTCTTCCATCGCCGTGTATTTGTTGCGCTCTTCGAGCGCGACCACCTCCCAGTCATTCATAGAGTCCCTGGTGGAAACGAGCTCCTGCTTCACGCTCTCCAGTTGCTGCATCAGCTCCTGCTTCTCGCGGTGCCAGTTTTGTTGAGACAGCTGGGTACGGTTTCGTATCTCCGTGTGCTCGCGGTCGTGCTCGTTCTCAATAACGTCGAGCTCCTGCTGGAGCCGCGCGACTTCGTTTGCCGCAGCCGCCGTGGCCGCTTCGGCGTCGGCTTTGGTCTGGAGCAGACTCTCGTTTTGTGCCTCGAGGTCCTCGATACGGTCTCTGGCCTCAGCCAGCTCCTCCTTGTCGCGCTGGAACCGGGAGCCTAGGGTTTCCTTGATCTTCTCGACACGGACAACGATGGTCTGGTACTGGGTCTCGGCTTGTTCGCGGCCTGCCTCGCTCTCTTCGAGCTCGGAGCGCAGCTTTTCCGTCTCCTCGTCGTGGGATTCTTGCGTCTTTTTCAGCTCCTCGACCTGCTTCCGTAACCGTTCTAGCTCGGCACGGAGATCCGCGCCCTCTGGGCCATCTTGGGTCATGGCGGCGCGCGGGCTTGTGGTCTTGGATGCGGCAGTGGTGGGAGTTGATGGTGCTGTTGATGCGGCGGACCGGTCACCATCGCGGTCGTGGTTGGGACTGTCCGTAGCGGCGGCGTCCTTGCCGCTGCTCTTGCTACTCTCGGTCTCGGTCTTCAGGTGAAGTGGTATCGTGTGGCCGTTTGCTGCTGAGCCGTTCCGAGCGTGGCCGTTGCTGTTGGTCGACGGTTTTGTCGGGCTGGACGGTGTCTCTGTGATTGCGGGTGTTGCGGTGTCGGTGTCGGGCTTCTGCTCATCCAATGATGGTTAGCAAATGGCGGTGCGTTGTCTTTAAGTGGTGGAGCTATCTCGAGAGAGCCAGTAACAGAAAGGAGAGGCAAGGAACCTACCACTGGCGCATCGTCTTTTGATGGTTCGTCTGCAACGTCGTCGCTGTCGTTGTGGTCGACACCATTCTGTGTCTCGGGCTCGGTGGAGGCTGCAGGGGCGGTAGCTTCTGTTGGGGATGTAGCAGTGGTCTGCGCGGCGTTGGCCTTTGCGGCCGCAGACTTCTTCTTCTTGTTCTTTTTCTTGGCACCTAGCAGGGGGGAAGAGACGAGGACGGAGGCAAAGTGTGAGCAGGCTATATCAAAACGTCACGACTGTCACGATGCAGGCAGTCACTGGACGGGCCAGAACCAAAGGGAAGGGCATGGTATGGGGACGACAAACCTCCTGACGACGGCGCGCTGTCGTTCTGTGGTGCCAACTGCGGTAGTGATCTTGCAGCAAACGGCATGACGCTGGAGGGGGAGCTCCTCTGGAGGGGGCTCAGAGGGCTAATAGGAGCGCAGGAAACCGAAGGTGGAAGGCGAAAGGATGGCTCGAAAATAAAAGCGAGATATAAGAAGGGCGAAAGGCCAGGTGTAATCGCGTGTATATATTACACAAAGTCTAAGGCAAGCTTCGCTGCCGCATTGGTTTCCGCTGGCTTTCGCTTCCCCCCTTCTTCTCTCTTTTTGTTTCTAGCGGCGGCGATTGGTTCGTTGGAGTGTCTGTCGCGTTGTATTTTAATCCGTTGCGGTGGGGGGGGAGCAGTAGGCGGTTCGGAGGGTGTGCTCGAGGTCGGGGCTGGAAAGGGTGTCGGAGCGTTTGACGTTGACACCTTTTTTGTGCGATGTTGTGGGGGAAGTTGGCGTTTGTGAGCGAAGTTGGTCGAGAGGGAGGATGAAGGGAGGAAAGAGGCAGAGTGGAATGAAAAGAGAAGGCGCGAGGGTGAATGGGAAAGAGCGCTGTTGCTCTGTTGGTCGCAGAAGCCACTGCCGCCGTGGGTCAGATGCGCTGGAAGGCGCGGCCTGTTTCGCCCTTTCCTGTTTTCTCGTCTCTCAGCTCAGCCTGGTGCGAGTTGGTGCTGCAAGAGCGTGTTCCAAGTCCCTCTTCCGGTGCACCTCGTCCGCTAACACGTAAGCCATAACGAGGCCCTAGTCAGACACCGTCCCAAGTGACTTCTGACCCTAGGGGGTCGGGCCTCTGTCGCCTACAGCAATATCAGCTCCCTGAAGAGGCAAGCAAAGTACCCTCGGCACTGTGTACCTTGACATTCAATGGCCCTGGTCTCTCGCTTTCATCCGTAGAAAACAAATTAGAAGCAAGACAAAATCCAGGACGTCTCCTGCACGCCCGCAGTATCAGCCTTGGCTGCCTCGTAAAGCTGGGCCGTAGCATGGTTCTTCCTGTCGTCACGAGCTTCGTATCTGCAGCATGTACTTAAGCCGTGTACCGATTTCGTGTGGGCAACCGGACCCACTATTTTGCTCCCAACGACTACTTTATTTGGGGACCTCACGAAACTTTTTCTTTAGTTACTTTTCTCCCTCTTTCTCTCTTCAAACTGAACACTTTGTCAACCCCAAGACATGCACACCCCCTCTTCGCGCGGTTCTTTTTTGGACCGCGCGAGAGATGATGCATGTTTTCCACTGGAGTGACGGCCCCGGGCGCTTTTGCTCTTTTGCTTTTCGCCATGGCTCACTTCAGGGCGGTATTTTGCTGGAAACGATCTTTTCGGTGAGGACGAAGGAGAAGAGACCACCAGCGCCCATTATAATCCTAGCACAGTGTCTCTTTACGTGGACGTGCGAGGTTCGCTTTGGGCGTACATTTCCATTGCCTTGTCGGGTGTGCATGTACATGTGCGGAGCAAAGCCGCTGACATGGAAGTGTACCAGTGACATGACGCTGTTTCGCAACAATCAGCAGCGGCAGTAAAGAACAGTGCGATTCGATGGTGCTCATACGTGAGATGCTCAATAAGTATGCCCAATGAATATATGCCATTATGATTGAGAACAACAGGTGCAAAAAAGAACTATGAAGAGCATCAAACAAATTCTAAACTCCCAAAAACCCAAACGCATTCCGTTTTTTGTAACTCTCGTCATCACTCCCGACATCACGCTGCGACCTTCTTGGCCTTGCCCTTCTTGCCCTTCGCTGGTGCCTTCGAGATGGCTGCCACCGGATCCTTGGCGACAGTGGGTGCCTCCAGCGCCTTCGGGGCGGCACCCTTGGTCTCCGTCTCCGTCTCCGCCTCCTTCTTGTCCTCCTTCTTGTCGTCCTCGGCCGCGGCCGCGGGCGCCTCGACGGTATCCGTCGACTTCAGCGTCGGGCCGGCAAACGAGTAGCCGAGCTTGGTCTCCAGCAGCGCGGCGCGCTCGGCGCGGCGCTTGGCCTCGCGGCCGATCTTGTCGGTCCACTCGCCCTCGGGCTTGGGCTGCGCCAGCTTGCGGCCGGCCATGCGGTTCCAGGGCACAGCCTTGAAGCGGCGGTTGGCGCCCTTGAACAGGTTGGCGGGGATGCGCTCGGCGGGCACGACGCTGCAGCGCAGCAGATGGCCAAACAGGAGGTAGTTGTCCATGGTCTTGGAGACAATGTCGGCGACCTCGCGCTCCTCAAACTCGATGAACGCGTAGTGCTTGCTGGCGCCCGTCTTGCGGTTGCGCGAGAGGCGCAGGCGGCGGATGTCGCCAAACTGGCTAAAGTAGCTGCGCATCTCGTGCTCAAAGAAGCCGTGGGGGATGCGGCCGACGTAGACGACGCCGCCAAACTCGGCGCCGTTGGCGTCTGTTGAGGTGGCAACGGTGCCCTTCTGTGTGATCGACTCGTCCTCGGCCTGGCCCGTCGCGGCCTTGGCAACAGCCGCGGCGGCGGCGACAGCACCGTTCGTCTTCTTGGCCTTGGCGGCCTTGACCTGCGCGGCCTTCTTCACGGCCGCCGCGGGCGCCTTGCCGACATCCTGGCCGGGCTGGAACAGGCTGGCGCCGCCCTTGGTGGCCGTCTCGTCGTCGTCGTCGCCGTCAATCTCCTTGACAAGGGCTTTTGTCGTAGCATCGTCCTCCACAGCCACGTTTGTCTGCTGCTCGGTGTCGTTCTCCTTGTCCTCCTCGGCGTCCTCCTTCTCGGCGGCCGCGGCAGCCGCCTTCTTCTTGGTCGTCTTGGCGGGTGCAGTCGTCTTTGCCTTCTTCACGGGCGCCTCGGCAGCCTTCCGCTTCTTCGTGGATGCAGGAGAGGCATCCTCGTCAGCTGTGGGAGAAATACAGTTAGCAATTGGTCCTTCAGGAGCTTCATATCGCAGCCGCCGCTTTTCTCCTGTCTATCGAAGAGCATACCTTTGCGCTTCACCACCTGCTCGGAGATTCTGCTGGATTTTCTCGGCGTAACCTCAGAGGCCGGAGCCTTTGCCTTCCTGTCCTTGACCATTTTGAATTTGCGTATATTTTTTTTCGGGAAATGTATGCGTCGAGTCTGTATGCAAGAAAATGGGAACGGTAGAAATGCCCTGCTCACGATAATAGAGGAGGCTGTCGCTATAGCGAAAAAGTTTCTGCCGCTACTGTTCCCAAACTTTTTCTGCCGTAAAATAAAGGCGGTGAACCAACTTTTTTTGCCTGTCATCCTAATTAGAGCGCTGCCAAACACTTAGTGCTATCAGAGCACACTAAGAGACCATAGCTTCAAGGCCCAGGCCGCTATTTCTCCAGGCGGTCTCACGTCATACAACGTATCTTACATCTGTAAATTCAACAATATATATGTACGTCGTGCTGTTGCACGCAGTGGTCGCTTGTTGGTCTTGGAGAGATCAAATACGACGTGCAGTCAGCACATTTAAAGGCCCCCTCATTTCGAGGATCATCATGATGTCTCTGGTACTCTGCAAAGTATTTTCCGCCAAGAATGCAAAGTATTCGATTTCATCTCATCATTCATTTGAATTTCCAGCCTTCCACGGCCTCCTTTTGGTCACCTCTATTCTATTATTTCCCGTAGCAAGAAAGTTGCACATGATATTCGTAAGAGACAGAAGGGCCTCGTCCTCGGCTCTCCTCGACATCACCGCTTCTCGCGAGGATCGCCGACAATCGACTCCAGCCGCCCTGCCAGCTGCCTATGCCGACGCACAACTTCCACCCACTCTGCCTCAGCATCGTCGCCCACATCAAGCGTCGCCAAAAACAGGCCAAAGTCGCCGCCCAGGCGGCCCAGACTGCCCGCACAGTACAGCACCTGAGTCAGCAGGCTGTCGCGCGAGGCCTGGTCGCGCACTGTGGGCAGGTACTGCCGTAACGTCTCGAGCAGCATGTCCACCAGGTGCAGCGGGAACGTAGCGAGGGCGGGCGGTAATGCCTCGAGGGGGTCGAGGGTTTCTAGGGGGTCGCCGTTGTGCTCGGCATTCTTTTGTAAAGTACCACTTTTTGCCATGCTGGCGTCGTCTGCCGTCTTTGATGCTGTCGACGTCGATGCCGCCGCCGTAGGGAATATACTCCGGAACATGGACACAATCGCAAAACTCTGCTCGCGGAAGATCTCAATGTACCGCTTGAGGTACCGCTCCGTCTGCTGTCCGCCCGACCAGGCATTCGTAGAGCCAATCGTCTTTTGCCGCGCCCGTTCCTGGTCCGCCAGCTCGCGCAGCGGTGCCAGCGCGTCCAGCATGGCGGTCAGCGTTGCTAGTCGGCAGACGAGGAACAATGCGCCTAGTGCCCGTTCTTGAGCGGCCACATCGTGTTTTGAGCGGGAAGCAGCGCTCCCGTTGCTTTGTGTAGACGAAGCCGCTTGTGCTGCTTGCGCCAGGGATTGTGTGGATTCGGATGTGACAGCCGCGGCCGCTGCCTCGAGGTCGGGCAGCACACGCCGCAGCCAGCTGATTGTCCGCAGCGACGCTGCCAGCTTAAGGCCCGGGGCTTTGAGGGACAGCACCAAGCTGGCCGCCGTCGCCCGCATGGACTCGTCGGCCTCGCCCGCGACAGACCGGACCAGCGGTGAGTCGGGGAAGAGAGCGTGCAGGCGGCGGATATGGCCGTTCAGATCGAGGGCCGACGCGTAGTTGACTGGCACTGCAGCGACGGATGAGGCCAGGAGCGGAGGCAGCTCCAGCACGTCGACGAGCCGCTCGACATTTCGTGACAGCAGCAAGGCCTGGCGGCGGCGGGCGAGCACGTCGCCTTTTGCGCCCTTCTTGCTTGTGGCGGTGTCATGTGTTGATGCCCCGCCAGTTGTGCTTGTCGTCGTCTTCCCCGCGCGGTAGGTCGTGGAAAAGCGCAGGGCCTCGTCGTCGAGGGCCGGGATGGCCTTGCGCAGCTCGGCGGTGCTGGCGGCGAGCTGGGGCACGGCCGTGCGCAGCGCGGCATGGCGCTTGGCCGACTCGAGCACCGGCTGGTAGGATTTCTTGGCCAGGCCCTGAAGAGCCAGCTGCAGCGAGTGCGACGACTGGGACAGCTTCAAAGGCTCTTCGGACTGCAGCGACGACAGTGGACGCGCCGCCAGCGTCGCGAGGTAGGCGAGGGCATCGGGGTCAGCCGGGCCGAATGCCGCCGGCGATTGTGGTTCTGTGGAGGAGGAGGAGGAGGAGGAGGGCGTCGTCGCCAGCAGGTCGTAGAGGAGGTCGGCCATGGCGGGTGGGTGGTGTGTATTATCGGTGTGCTTCCTCGATCCCACCCTCGTCTGTCGTCATTTTGGGGATTGGGAATGGCCTCAGTGGACTGGACATGCTGTCTCGAAAAGCCCATGTGGTTGGTGGTGGTTGTTAGCGCGAGTCAGGCGCCACAGCCCACCTGAGCCACAAGTGCCATCCGTACTGGGCGCGGTCCCCTGTAGCTTCCCTGTTGCGGTGGTCCGCGTGGCTGGGGTCCCGTGCCTTGGCAGCCCCCAGCGCCCGCATGACACATAAGTACAGCAGCGCTGCGTCAGCGTACAAACAGTACAAGTACACGACAGCGGCTCGCCTAGGCCTACCTCAGCCATTCCCGCCCCCTGAACTACGGAGTACGAGCAAGTGTGCCAGCTGTGCGATAAGATAGCCGCAGCCCACTAATACCTTGCTCTAGCGTTCTAGCCCTCCTTCCCCAACAAACCGGGAGAAGGAGAGTAGCTTCCCCACCAGACCCTGCGCTTATTGGACCTCCTCTCGTGTGCGCTCGACACTCTAACTCGTCCAACCTTCAACCCTCTTTGCTGCCTTTGCTGCCTCCCATTTTCTTCAGCTCGCAGCCGAACGCCAAGGCACCCCCCCTGGACTTTACTTCTTGCTATTCTTCTCTCCTGTTGGTGTCTGTATTTTTCTTTCTTTTCGTTTTCTTTTTGTGCGCCGTCCCCTACCCTTCCGCTATGCAGCCCGTCGTCGTCGCCTAGATCCCTTTCTACGTCAAGTCTTCTGCTCGACGACAGCCTCACTTCCGGTTTCGCAAGCGCTCCTTGCTCTCCTTGGGACGACGTCAAGACAGCTCTTTCGTCCATTTTCGTTGGTTTCTTGGAGGTTCTCTTGGTATATCTCCTGGATTCACAGCTTCTCCTACCCTTCTCGTTAACAGGTTGGTCTATTCTATCCTTGCCCTTTCATCTTTCTTTATTCCTTCGACGCAAATGCACCGCAGCGCCTATCCCCGGACCTGCTCGTCGCATCCAACCATCCTCCCCTCCTGCAGGCCAAGCGTTCACACACGTTCACACCCTACCCCCCCTTACCCCCGGCATACCCTGTCATGGGACCGGGCGGCTGCCTACTCCCCTCCGTTGAGCTATTATATAAGACGGAAGGCCGTCCCGTCTTGCGTCGTCCCATCTACGTCACGTACATCTTTTCTTATTTCTTCACCTTCGCTACTAACACTGGTCCCCTTCTCAAGGTCCACGTCCCTCCTCCCGCCACGATGAAGGACGTCTTCCCCATCCCGCCGATCCCGGCCCTCAGCCGTGCGATTCAGCCACTCGCCGACTACCTCGGCCTCGACATTCTGCCGCTGCACATCCACGAGATCCTCATTGCCGCCCTCTTCTACACCGGCGTGCAGGTCATCGTGTCGCCGGTACTGTCCAACTACTTCGTCCCGCACATCTACAAGCCCATGAACCGCGCGAAAAAGGCCAACTGGGACAGCCACGTCGTCTCGCTCGTGCAGAGCCTCATCATCAACAGCCTCGCCTTGTGGTGCATGTTTGTCGACCAGGAGCGCAAGAACATGGACGGCGACTGGAAAGAGCGCATCTATGGCTACATGGGCACGCCCGCCATGGTCTCGGCCCTCGCCTGCGGCTACTTTTTGTGGGATCTGGTCATCACCCTGCTCAACTTTGACGTCTTTGGCCCCGGCCTGCTCGCCCACGCCGTCAGCGCCTTGGCCGTCTTTTCCTTTGGCTTCGTGCGTTCCCCCTCCCCCTCGTCGTGTACTTTTTTATTCTTCCCCCCTAACAGAACCAGAGACCCTTCCTCAACTACTATGGCCCCGTCTTTATCCTCTACGAGCTGTCCACGCCCTTCCTCAACGCCCACTGGTTCTTTGACAAACTCGGCATGACCGGCTCGCCCGCCCAGTTCTACAACGGCATCGCCCTGCTCGCCATGTTCTTTTCGTGCCGCCTCGTCTACGGCAACTACATGTCTCTCTGGGTCTACCGCGACATGTGGAACGCCGTCTGGGACGGTCCTACCCCGGAGTGGGTCGCCAACCCATCTGCACTCAATGACCCTTCTGTCCGCGCTGTCGCCGCCAACGCCGGGCCCATCCCGCTGTGGCTGTTCATCATGTACGTCGCCAGCAACATCGTCCTCAACTCGCTCAACGTCCACTGGTACTTCAAGATGATTGCGGCCGTGCGTAAGCGGTTCGAGCCGGCGCCGGGTGCCGAGAAGGGCAAGGAGGCGCCCGTCAAGGCGGCCGCCGTCGCTAGCGGTGCGGCAGCCGCCGACGACTCCACCACCCGCCACCGGGCCACTGTGGGCGACCTGCTCAAGGTCGAGGATGACCTCACCGAGATTCAGTAAACGGTGTGTCTCGTGGAGGCGAGAGAGGCAGTTGACTCTGTAACGCCGTCCAGAGTTGCGTCACTCCAGATTTT
The DNA here is from genome assembly GCA_021397985.1 of Sporothrix dimorphospora. NCBI lineage: Eukaryota > Fungi > Ascomycota > Sordariomycetes > Ophiostomatales > Ophiostomataceae > Sporothrix > Sporothrix dimorphospora. The sequence continues at coordinate 218,258 of WOUA01000055.1, forward strand.
GTTTTGGGTGTGGACATCATTTTGCTTCGTATACTCCGTATATGTATGCACGTGTGGAGAGATCTAGATCCGAGATCTATTTTGCATTTTGCTATTTTTTTTTTGCTCTGCCTTGTGCGGGGGAGCGGTGCAGGGGAAACAAGGGGTGCTTCCTAGACCCTGCACTCTTTTCATGTTGTTCCTGCGAATTATTTGTATATTTTCCTGCATTTTATCTAGAGGAGGCCGAGGCAAGCAGAGCGCGGCCAACGTTGACTTAGCCAACGATAGGAATCTCTTTCATTTTTTTTTTTTTTTTTTTTGGTCTATGATATTTATATGTTGATGGAAGGACCGCGTCTGGATAGAACGCTATTTATTGTGTATTTTGTTTTAATTTATCTCAACTAAGATTTTTTCACTACCAGGGAATAGATCAATGAAAATGGCCATTGTGTGTCCTTTGTTAAGTTTCAAGTTTTACCGTTTTTCATGACAGTTTGATTTTACACAAAACGATCCTCGTATTACGGAGCATTTGATACGTAAAGAAAACTCCAAACTTACTGATTATTTTTCTTGGATAAATAATTCTCATGGATTTTATTCTCTAAAAAAAAACACAAAAAATGGCTAGAATAAGATTGAAAAAACCAACGTGATATTCTCACCAAACGGAGACATTATTTTCCGAATGTACCTTTACAAACAACATGATCAGGTTCGACCTGGCACGTCATGTATTCTACGGATTACAAAAGGAGGAAAAGGATGACCTCGCTATTTTTTCCAAGCACCGTAATAAAAAAGAGTGCTATGTTATTATGTATATGGAGATAATGATTATATACGACGTTGATGTTCTAGTTTTGTCCATAAAAAGAAGGCAGACAGGAAAAAGACAAAAGCTGAGAAAAGACTGCAGAAAAAACAAGAAAAGAAGAATAAAACCAAAAAAAATACAGCAAAGAGAAGCAAGACAAGAAACACTGTAAGCCAGGAATCAAAATAAATGACGTGGGGAGGGTTACAGGAGCATCAAAAAGGGGGAGAAAGGATGGCAGCTGATAAAGAATGTGTCGCATAACCGTCACGAAAAAAAGGGGCGCAATAATGAAGAACACGACGCCTGCTGTACAGAAACATCAATCGCCAAAACTACCACCCGCTCTCTCTGCTTCTTTAGGACAGCCCTTGACTTGAAACGGGGGCTCGAGAAAGGGCGAAGACGGAGAGAAGAGAAGAGAGGTAGAAGGAAAAAGAGAAAACGGGTGAGAAATAGAAAGCCAAACACAAGGTGTCGCCGGCGAGAGACATTTTGCGAATTAGAAACCGAACGGGTTCTCCGGAGCTGAAGAATTTGTTAGCATGGTGAACAAAATAATGGAAAAGGAAACATTGGAGTTTGTATGGGGTTGATCTTGTGAACTTACTTGCAGCCGAAAGGTTGGCGCGCCGGCCCGTCGCTTGTGGCATCAGCTTCTTGGTCTCCTCCGTCACGCCGAAACGGACAGGGGGCGCCGGGCCAGTCTGCTGCGGCAGAAGGGGTGCCGGGGTGGGAGCCATGCCGTGGTTGCCGAAACCCTGCGTGAAAGGGCCGGTCGGCTGGGGCTGCATGGGCTGCATGGTTTGCTGCTGCTGCGTCGGCATGGCGGTCCGCTGGGGCTCCAGAGCCGGCGGCAGCATCGAGTTGAGGTTGGCGCCAGCCGGCGGGGCCATGCCGAACTGCTGCTGACCCGGGTTGAAGGGACCGCCGAAGCCTGTGGGCTGCATCTGCACCGGCTGGCCGAACTGGTTCTGCTGCTGCGGCATGAACTGGCCGGGCATACCGAATCCTGTGGGCTGTGGCTGCTGCATGGGCATGCCCGTCATCATGGGCATCATGCCTTGGGGCTGCTGCTGCTGTGCCATCATCTGCTGCATCTGCTGCTGGTATTGCTGCTGCATCCGTGCCTGGGTGATGTCGTTGAGGCTCTGGCCCATCGGAGCCACCTGGCCGGTGACCATGCCCGTCATCTGCGGCTGCAATGGAGGCGGGCTGAACGCGCTTGGCTGGGCAGACTGCGGTGCCGAAAGCGGGCGCGAAGGAGGCGGGGGGAGCAGACCGCCCTGGCCCTGTGTGTACTGGGGGGCCATGGGCCGTGCCCGAGCGAAGGCGGCCGTTTGCTGTGGCTGCAGGCTGTTCATTCCCTGGATTCCGGTCTGCTGCTGGGCCAGGCCCGCAAAGAGAGCGGGCGAAGCGCCTGGCATTTGCGGAGGAGGCTGCTGCTGGACAGGAGGCAGCGACACTGCGGGCGTTGCCTGCGGTGCCAGAGTGATGGCAGGGGGAAGGTTTGGGTTGAGCTTCTCTGCTGGCAGGGGTTGTGTAAGCAGCGACAGCTCCTGCAACGAGCCAGTCAGAGCAGCGGTAGGCTTTGCAACAGGCGGCGGGGGCGCGGGCTCAGGAGCCCGCTGGACAACCGGTGGCTCCGGTTGCGTAGCAGGTGCAGGTTGCCGAGATGGCTTCACATCCCAGGCGTCATCGTCGAACCCGCCACCACCGGACGCCGAAGCCTGCTTGGGGGGTGGTGCAGTTCTCTCCGCAGAGGACTGGGCAACGGGGGATGCCACGCGGTTGCCGTTGCCGTTCGTGGCATTGCTGTCGTCGCCCGACGTTTGCTGTGAAAAGGCCTTGGCATTGACAACGTCGCTCGCCTGGGTCGTAGGTGTAGGACGGCCACGGCGCGTGTTGTTCCGGAGGGTACCACCCGGGCCCGAGAAGAGTCCACCGCCCTCGGCACCGTCGTCGCCGCCCTTCTTCCCGCGGCTATACTTGCCGTCCAGGAACCGCATCACCTTGATGATGTCTCCTTCGCGGAGACCAAGAGTCCGCAGATTGCTGGCATCAATGTCTGGCAGCACACTCTCGTCCATGTTGTCCTTTACGAAAGCCTGCGCATACCGCTCACAGAGGCCAACAGCGACATCGCAGTTGAGGAAGAACTGGAACCAATCGTAGTCGGATTTCTTAGGCTCGAGCGAGGCGCCGACCTTGGTGCCAGACGAGTTTTGCGACTCATCATGCTGCTTCTGGATCTGGGACTTGCGCTTCATGCTCGAAAGTGGCTTGTCTTCGTCCAGAGAGATGCCTGTAGCGGCCTCGACGTACTCAAGGTCCTCAAGGGACATCTTGGCCACGGGCACAGCAATCTTGACACCGTTCATCTTGTGAAGGTTGATCTTGCCGTCCTTGAGACCCAGGAACTGTGCGTCGACGCTGAATGACTTGGTCCGATCGGTCCAGGTCCGCACTTTGGACGCATCGGGTTCTTGATCTGGTTAGCAAGGGGGTTGCAAGGACAAGCTGTGTGAGGAGTTTCATATACGTACTGGCTTTGCTCGAGCGAGAGCTACTGCCGTTGCCGTTTTCTTTCTTGCGCTGCTGCTGTTTGCCTCCGTCAATGTTTGTTGCATATAAACTACTGCGCCTCTCAGGCGGATGCACGCCGTGGCCTACCTCAGATGTTCGTCTTGACTCGTCGCGCACCGCTGCGCGTACGGCGTCGCGTGTCAGGCGCTCTTCGTCTAGCCGGTTTTGCTTCACAGTTGATTTGGCGCCGACAGTCGCCATGGCAGTCGAGATGGCAGGTGCGGTGTTCGTGGTGGGCGACGTCGGCGCGGACGAATGGTGCGCAGATATCGGCTGCGGGGGAATGTCGGATGTGATGGTGCCGGTCACCTCGACGTAGCTGAGGGGCACGACGCCCTCCTTTCCGTTCTTAACACGACGCACCTGGCACCACTCCTCGCTGCGGCGGTCGTCAAGGACGATGACCTCGTCGCCCGTGGCCACGGTAACCTCGTCGTCGCCCTGGGCCATAAAGTCGTACAGCACCACGGCCTTCTTCAGCTCGTGACCGGTGCCTGCGAGAATCACTTCGCGCAGACCCTCGGCACGAACAGCACCGGCAAGCTCGCCAAGTGCGCTGACGATCTCCTCGGCCGTGTCCTTGGCACCTGCGTGGAAATCGACGCTCTTGCTTGGCTTCACGAGTTCCATAAACACGTGCTTGCCCTCGCGTGAATAGTGCGTCATCTTCTCGGCAGACCACTCCTGCGAGGGGCCGTCCTGAGACCGTTCTGGCGCAATCAGGATAACACCGGTCTTCAGATTGATGCCGAGCGTCGTGGGCATCTTCTTCCGCTTGCCCATGACGGACACCATTTCGGAGATGTTGTACAGGTGGAAACCGCCAGGGCTCAGGGTGTTCGTGGGATGCGTCTCCTCATCATCGTAGCCGCCATTTCTGCCTCGGCCGCCGGCGCTGGTACCACCGTAAGCGTTGCTATTGCTCCGCTGCGGCAGAGATGGTGATGGCTCGTCGTCTTCGAAATGGGCCTGGGGCCGCGACCGTGTCGGCAGTGGCGGTGAAAGCGGGTCGTCTCCTTCAGATGCGTCGTCTGAGAGGTAACGAGGGCGGTCCGGCAGTGAAGGGGGAGGCGTCGCTGGCCTTTGCGCAGCGGAGCGGCCAGCCAGGACGTTGGCAAGCGCAGCAGCGGCGGCAGAATTGGCGTTGGGGCTGCTCGGCTCGCTGCGGGGTGCACCACGGGGAGGCAGGCGAGGACTCGGAACATCGTCGTCGTCATCAACAACGGCCTGTCTTGTCGGGAGCGCGGGTGGTGGTGGCCCGGCGGATTCGGGCTCTTCCTCATCGGCGTTCGAGGCGGCGGCGCCGGTCCCGTCCAAATCGATGTAGTTTGCAGGCGCAAAGCCATAATCGCTCTCATATCCTGCGAGAATCCAGTCGGGATCGGAGGTGTCGTAGATGGCCAGTTGAGCCTCTTCGGGGAAGGATAGCTCCTCGTCGGTCTGTCTTGTGTATTCGTACAGGGCGCGCGCGTGACGGATGGGTGGTGACTGATTTGGAGAAAAAAAAGACTGTTAGTTTCCGGAGAAATGGATGCTTATACGTCGAAATGACGCCGGTGTGGAGAGAATGCCCCCATCGGTCTGTTCGTGCTTACCTCCTCGACATAGTTTTCCGGGATTAGGCCTTCAGGCTCGTCCTCGTCATCACCACCGGCCTTCTTCTTGGCTTTCCACCAACCATCACCGCCATCCTTTTCGAGGATGTAAAGCAAACCGCCTTCGGTGATGGCCAGCTCGCCCTCCGACTGAGGCACATAGTCGTAGAGGGCCTTGTAGATACCAACGAAACCCATGATGTGCGGAGGTTGCGGAACTGCGCTAGGAAGGTCGTCGGAGATGACTTCGGTAGCCTAGGCTCGGAATGGGTGTTCAGCGAATAGGGGCGGAACCCCGGGGAGGTCGGGACTCGGCCGGATGGGTGAGGTTTTCAGTTGTCGTTCGGAGAAAACGCCGCGTGGTCGCTCGTTCGGTCGGGGAGGAAGAACGTGCCGTACTTGTCGTCGTTGATGCGGCTGCTGCCTCACACGCCCTCTCTTATTCCTGGCGTTCTCGTTCTCGCCCGAGAGCCGTTGTCGTCGTCGTCAGGGGATTCACAGATAGCTTGTCAACGCGGACATGCTAAGGTGTGAGATAAAAGGGGGATGCCCGTATCCGATTTTCGAGTTCGATTTGGCTTCCGACAAAAAGTTGCCAGCGATGCAAAGAAAGCGCTCTGGCGACACAAAGCGAGAGCTCGATCGCCGGAAGTGCGGATGGGTGTGGGTTTGGCAGGAACTCGTTGCCCAAAAGGTCGTTTCAGGTGGGAGGCTGGCATTAAACAGTCTGGAGTCAGCATAAACAGTGCGACAGTCGCGAAAAAGGCGCCGCCTGCGCCTGGGGGTTTGTGCGGTCGGTGGAGGCTGGTTCGATGACGGAGGGAAGCTGCAAGAGCCCGATCAAACAGGCAGACAGGAATGAAGGGTCCTATTTGCTTGCTGTCCCCTGGGTACTGTGCGACGGAGCAACAAGGAAGAGGAATGAGGGCAAAGAACTCACAAGTAACGGTAGTGGGCGATTGGGGCGTCGTTTCAACCGTAAGAAATAAAAGTCGAGACAGCAATGAGCCAAAAGGGCAAGGAAAAGGAGATCGCCCTCTTCTCGAGTGTGGGTGCGCAGTCCGTGCCGGGATCGGGGTTGTTGCAATTCGGCAAACGCAAAGAATGAGCCGGAAAAGGGGCAAAGAGAGAGAAGCAGAAACTGGAGATGCAAGGCAAAGAAACAGGAAGCCCTGTTGAAGAAAACGAGGTTAGGGCGACTGCGTTTCTAGGGGGGAGGTAGGTGTAGGTGAGTGGGTTTCGGGTTTGATGATGCCAAATGGAAAGGAGGCAGAGCAAGCGAGGAGAGAGGGAAGGCGCGGGCGGAATAGGATCGAATTGGCAGTCGAGGCAGTGGAGTGGTGTGTGGTGCCTTCCCCTAAAGTTAGTTCTGCGGGTGGCTCTTTTCTCACTCTCGTAGGGAAGGAGCAGCCAACAAGAAGGAGCAGCCGGGCAAAGGAGAGAGCTAAAAGCAAGGCCACGCGCGCAGAGTCGTAGCGCCGTCCGTATTTCGCTGCTGCGAGCTCACCAAGTGCTGCTAATGTGCTTCTGGCGCTCTCCAATCTCAAAAAGAGGGCGCCGTCCGCCGAGACGTGACTTCATACGACGTAGTGGCCTGCAGAAGTGGGGTAAGGGAATTGGACACTGGAAAAGCATGGAAGCCCAAAAAGCTGGGCCGAAAGGGCGAGGAAGGGACGAAAAGAAGGTGGCTGTGGCGCTAGCTGTGGTGTGGAATTAATGGTGCATGCATGGCGATGGCAGGCAGATCTGGAAGCTCGACAACGTATTTCATACACGTGACTGCTCAATTAGTCATTTCTACAGGAAACTTCGCGGAGAGCTGTTCCGCAGAATAGAGCTTACGCAAAAGAATGGTTGCGCAAAAAGATGCCAGCGCTAATAGAACATCGTCAAGCAGACTGTCTGTGACCAAAGTACAGTTTCAATTTCAATACGCCCCATAACGAAAGGAAGCATTTGCATGCCTTCTGTCTGCCAAATCGCCCAAAAAGATAAATAGAAAGCAAGAGCAATACAGCCCATTTCAGAAGGAAAACTAAAGCCCGTATCTAAACTCTGATATTCCATGTTCGCTTGCCCCGGGCACTCTTATGCCTCATCTTCACCGTCTTCCTCTTCTTCGGGTGCCCCAAAGCTGCCCGTCTTTCTCAGTCGGTTGGCAGAGCCCGTGACGGTGCCGTCGTCCATCTCGTGGTAGGAGTTTTTGCGGATGCTGTTGCGGCGCTGGCTGCGGGTTGCGACGCCCGGGAAGTACCGCGGCTCGGTGCCGGAGAGATGCACACTAGGGTCCGGGTTGATACCGCCGATACCGGGGGTGCCCGCAGCGCTCGTTACTGCATCGGCAGGCCATGTGCTCTCCCGAGACAAGGCTAGGGGCGATGCGAGAATCTGACCACCGGTTGCGGTGTTCGCTGCGCCCAACGTCGGTGTTGCGGCGCCTGGTGCCGTTGCGTTTAACGTTCCCGTCGACGCGCTTGCCAGGGCGGTGTGTGCTGCCGTCACATCGGTTGGCAGTGGACCGGAATGAGCGGCTGCCGGCAGGGTGGCAAAGCTAGGCCCCGTCGCAGGTCCGGTTGCTGCTGCCAACGGGGACGGCGAGTTGGGCATGGGGGCCGTAATCGATGTCTTCAACGATGGCGATGGCGAACCAGGTACTGCAGCACCACTATCCAAGGCCGTTTCGGCGTCCTCGGCAGTTTTGGCGGGAGGCGCCTGAGTGTATTTCTCGATCCTGCGTACGTCAGTCAGCCTAGTATTCTCAAGGGATGGGATGCAAATAGGGAGGGAGGAACTCACATTTGCCACTCTTCCCGCAGTGTGCTGTAGCGGAAGTGCTGCCGCCGGTCGGGAATGTTGGTCTTGACCATGGTGTTGCCGGCAATGCCGGGCTTGTAAAAGTCGGGGCCGAGCCACTGCTGTTTGACGGCGAATTCGTAGCCGCTCTGCACGACTGAATTTTTGGCCAACTCGCACATGTCGACGGGGCTTAGCTTGTAGATCTGCGCCGCCACGGCGTACTCCTCGATCAGCGGCTCCTTGGTAAACGCAAACTGCAGCGGGTCGTCGGTCGACAGCGAGACGTTGAGGCCGCGCTTGAAATACTGATGGAACGGGTTGCGCTCGTAGGCCAGGAACAGCGCGTTGTTGCTGAGCGGCGACATGGCGATGCCGATCTGCTCGAGATAGAAAATGTACTGGAGCAGCGGGACCTTGCGCAGCAGCAGACCGTGGCTGATGCTGTGCGTGCACAACAAGGCCACGGCGAGATGCTCGCTGTCGCCGGCCTCACCGCAGTGCGGGCGCAGCACAAAGGTGTTGAAGCCACGCTGCTTGCGCCAGGCGTTGAGTGTGGCCATGTTGGCAAACAGGTAGTAGATCCAGTAGCTGTACGGCGGGTTCTGGCCCGAGTTCCACGCCTTGGGCACGGGGAACTTCTTGTACAGGCGGCGCTCGACCTTGCTCTCGTCGTCGACACTGTCAAAGCCAATGACGCGCTGCAAAAAGATGTGCAGCTTGGGGTACTTTTGCGGGTTCCTGGTCGCCTCGAACAGCGGCTCAAACACGTTCTTGATGACCTGCTCAAAGGACTCCATTAGGCCCGTCGCCTTGTACACGTCAAACAGGCGCGGGATCTGGATGAGCCAGCGCACGTTGTGCGAGAAGAGCTTGTTGTCGACGACCCAGGCGGCCAGCTTCTCCCACTCGTTGATGGACTTGCCGTAGATTGAGATGCGCCATTCCGCCATCTGGTACTTGCTGGACTCCATATCGGAGATGACCTCTTTGGTTATCTCCGCGAGGTAGCGGCCGTCAATGTCATTGTCTGTCTTGAGGAAGATGGTACGCAGACGCGACTCGCCGATGGGGTTGTACTTGAGGTTGAACTTGTCGAACCGATGGAAGGTGTCTTTGTGCGCATGCATGTCCAGCGTATCAATACTGAGATCGTACGCCGTGAGGTTGATGCTCTCGAATACCTCCGCGAGCGTTAGGTGCTTGCCATCGCGATACAGCACGACCTCGTCGGGGCACTTCTTCATCTTGCTCTTGATGAAGCGCAGCAGATGCTTCTGGTTCATACAGGCCGAGTGGTGAACGTGCGTGTCGACCTTGCGGACGTTGTAAAAGTCACGATGCGGCACACGCTTGGTGTCCGCCGTCTCCTGGTACTCGTTGAGTAGCGTGTAGAGGCCAAACTTGCCCTCCAGGTACTGTAGCCGCCGGTACGCAAAACTCTTGCTAGGCCCATCGGCCGATACGGACAGGATGGGCTCCAAGTCCATGTAGAACTCGCGCAAGGTAGGCACGCCGGTGATGGGCGTGTCAGCAGCAGCTGCTTTGTCGTTCTCAAACACCTGGTATACACCGTTGTCATCCAACCGGTACGTCAGCTCGCTCTCGCCCGGGAGCGGGCTTAGGTCATCCATGTCGAAGTCCTCGCCAATATCTTGGCCCGGCTTTCGCCTTTTGGCTGACTTCTTGGGAGTTTCTGTCTGCTGCTGCTGCTGCTGTGGCAAGACCAGGCTGTTAGCCAGGCTGTTGTTCACGCTGTTGGCAGCCCGCGTTCCGTTGGCTGTGGTGCCTGGAGCATCCTGGTCAGCGGTCCAGACGGGCTCTGGCGGTTGCGGGTAGATGGACCAATTTGGGTCGTCTTTGGGGTTGTCCATCGGACCCTGGAGCGAGAGACGAATGTACTTGTGGCGCAGATCGATGATCTTTTGGATATTCTTGAAGATAGAGGTAAGCTCGGACGTTATTTGCGGGTCGGCATCGGCATAGGATGTGCTACCAATGCCTGTCGGCTCGCCGATGCTCAGACCCGAGGCTCCGGAGGCGGCAGCGGCGGCGGCAGCAGCGGCGGCAGCACCGACTGCGGCCTCCGACGTCAAGCCTGCACTGAAGATGTCCGGGCCGGCATCGACGCCCATGGCACCGCTACCGCCCACATTGCCGCCCAAGACAGACCCATCGATCGCACGTTGGCTGACCGAGGCACCGTCGTGGGCATCTATGGCAGCGCCGGGGCCGGAGCTGAAGCCATGGTGGCCTCCACCAGACATCGGCGGGCGCGGAATGGAGTCGGAGAAGCGGGCATTGCTGCCCAGCGGCGACCTTGGCGGCACACCATCTGAAGCATCGCCATTGCCATTTGGCGGTGGTGGGCCCCCGTGCAGAACAGGGCTGGATGTGATTGGTGTTTGCTGCTGCTGGTGCTGGTGCTGCTGGAGTTGTTGTTGGACTGCACTCTTTTGCAGGTCCAGCTGGCTCAGCTGGTAAAAGAGTTTGGCGTCGCTCTGGCTCATCTGGCGGTCGGCGACCGGGTCGTAAAAGGCGCTTCGTTTCGGCATGTCGCGCGGCAGCATGCCCTCCTGTAGGACGGCGGCGGCGGCGGCAGCGACAGCAACTTCGTCTGTATCGTCTTCGGAGGACAGCTCGGGCCCTACCCCTGCTTCTGCCGGTCTCTCGTCGCTCGGGGTAATGTCACCGCCCACACTAAAGCTTGCCCTGGGATGTTGCCGTCCTCCGCGGCCAGATTTACTGATGGAGGTCTCGTCGTCGTCGTCGTCGTCGAGATAGGCCTGGTGCTCGTCGTCGAGCCCTTCTTCGTAGTCGCCGTCCGAGTCGTTCAAAGGCTGTCCGAGGATGGGAGGTGAGTTGGAGGTGGAACGAGAGGCAAGGTCGCCGTGCGTGTGCGCGTGGGCAAAGGCATGGTTTCGACGAGAGCCTGGAGTGCAGAAGAAACGCCCGAGTCAGCTATTTTTTGTGTAATCCCAAAACGTTCCAGTTGACAATCCACAAAAAACCACACAGAGGGCCAGATGGCGGGCAGAGACAATACTGTGTCTATCTTGGGGGTTCACAACACGTACCAGACATGGCTGATGGGGTTTGACGAGGCTGTTGGCCAGCTGCTCTCTGGAGGGGGAAATGTGGTAGGCGAGACGAAGAGGAGTCTCGGGGGCGAAACGATAGGCGAGGCTTCGAAAAAAAAAAGGTTCCGAGTCAGACAGTGCACGATCGCTTCGCTTGCTGTGCTGAGGTGTCAATGACAAGCAGATTATGACTCGAGAGGGGGTGAACGGTGAGAAGTCGCCCTTGGGGGAGGAGGTCGGCCAAAAATTGGAGATATGGGGGGAGGCTGTTGGCAGGTGCAAAAAGAGGTTAGGGCCACCTTTTAGCACGGTCGCCCCTTCCTCTTTTCTTACAAGTATTAATACAACGTACACCTTTTCGGCCGTCTTTGGCCCAATTGTCCGCCAAACAAAATCTGACAGCTAAAAATAGGGTAGTTGGATTGAAAGCTTTCCGTCCGATGGACGAGATGGCTCTTTGTTTGCTAGTGCATAAGGAATTCGTGCCCATGCAAATCGATTTTGAGAAGCAATTGGTATCTGAGTAGAGTGACAAGGTAAGATGCACATTTTGTGTGAGGCATTCAGCTTTGGCAGAGCCCTAACCAACTGCCAGCTGAGTCTGCCTTTGTGTGACCAGAAGGGAAGGTGCAGGCTGTGACGTCGTTCTCGGTGTAAAGAATAGTGCCTTGCTGCAGAGGGCCGATTAGGCCGGTGTAATAACAGCCCAATATATTTTACCACCGATAAACCCCATTGAGAAACTCCTTCTTTGGAGTTGCACCTGTGCTAGAGCATAATCAGGTATACCACGGCGAAACAGCACAACCGTCGCACGCACTGCGTTTCTTCAGCCTTGTGCCGTACTGCCATGCACGGTGGCGGGCAGTGTCGACGCAGCAGCCTGCAATCGGCTGTATTGCCCCGCATCGTTTGCGGTAGCGGTCCCCGTCTCCTGGCGGTAATGTTCCAAGTAGGCCACGGCCGTACGCAGAAATACCCACACGGCCTCGCCGGTCCAGCGCAGTGACGTGGCCATCTGCTCGACCTGAGCAATAGTCTCCTCGTAGAGAGGTGAAAGCTGTGGCGGCGGCGTTAATTTCACCTCGGATGGTAAAGATGGAAGAGAAGCGAGGAGGAAGAAAAGAAACGACCACCCCGAAGTGTCTGTGTGATGCCGGTAGCACCAGTCACGCACGACCACGACGAGCTTCAGTTTCTCGTCTCCTTTTGTCGTTGTGCTGCCTTTTCCCCCCTGGGCCTGGGCCTGCCACTGCACAAGCCAACGGGCGTGCTCCCACGCATAGTAGTTGCGCGGGTGCCGCACCGCCGCTACTGTGACCACGTGTGTCATGTCTTGGAGCAGACTACTGTCGGTGGCCGGGTTCGACAGGAACGAGATCAGCCAGCGTCGGTGGCTCCATAGTGTCGGCGACTTGGTGTGCCGGTGCAGGTGGCTCGTGAGGAGGCTGTCGACAAGGTGTAGCTCGCTGGCGAGGAGAGACGCTTTGGATGTGTCATCGACAGAAAATACGGCAGCCTGTATGATCCGCTTGCGTGTATTGGCTGCCGTCAAGTGCTCCGGGTCCATCAAAAGCAGAACGGCCGTGGCGCGGAGGATGCTCTTGTGGTCGGCATCGGTCGAGGGTAAAAGAGTCGCCGCTCGGTACTTTTGCAACCTCTTTCGTGCGACAATAAACGCCTGCACGAGCGCCAGCTTGGGAATGGCCACGGCGTTGCCGTCTCGAAGAACATAACTGTTGTCGGGCAATGGCGGATGCCCGCGGCCGAGAAATTCAATCTCTAAACGTTCTTGCTGCTCCGTCGTCTCGGCCAGAACGTCCGAGATGGCGCGAAAGGCAGCCTCTGGGTCGCCGGACTGGAGCGCCGCGGCCGTGGCCTTGTCGAGGGCCCGCGACATGGCGAGTTGGTTTGAATGGGAGAGGTAGTGTGAAGCTCGATAGAAGCTCCAGGAGCTCTCCTGTCTATCACCGATGTTGGATGCCTTCTGATAGCGTTACGTCGTCGTAGCCCCTCTTTAGTGGGCTCGCCCCCTGTGCTTGGGGACTGTGAGGCTGTTTACTACACTGTGGCAAATCGGCAACGCCTGTGGCGGTGCATTTTTCTCAGTAAGACACGCTGTAATTAAGATTCAGTGCGGCCCAACTTGATGAGCTAACGATCACCACGTTTTGCGACTACCAATCGACGGGGGAGCATAATCTGTCTCCTTTTCTCGACTTTCAACCTCTGCGACGTCCTCCTTCCTCCCTCCTCCATCCAGCCTACGCGCGAGCGACACCGAATACTGTATCCCTGCGACTCTCGCCTAACTTCACGATGCCGTCCCTTCTGCTCGTCGTCTTCCTCGTCGAGCTGGCCGTCCAGGTCGTCAACTCCCTCGGCGCCGCCACCATTGCCGACGCCCTCTGGCGCCTCTACAACGTCGTGCCATCCAAGCGCTCCGCTGCCTTTGCCGAGCAGCGCAAGCTGCAGGCCGAGTACCTCGAACTCCGCCGTGAGCTGCATGCCACCAGCAGTCAGGACCAGTTTGCCAAATGGGCCAAGCTGCGCCGCCAGCACGACAAGAAGCTGGAGGACCTGGAGAAGAAGAGTAGCCCGGGGGGGGGGGGGGGGGGGGGGGGGGGGGGGGGGGGGGGGGGGGGGGGGGGGGGGGGGGGGGGGGGGGGGGG